>OZ026621.1:26197160-26234660 GCA_964020975.1 Hermodice carunculata | reverse complement strand
CTTTCAGTCTCATCTATTTCAGAATATGATAATCCCCCGTGGGAGTAAGAGAGATGAAAGAGAATAGACACGAAGACCTTGAAGTTGTGGCCTTTTTCAACGGTTGACTGTTAAGCTGTCTCTCTAGCTCACTAAGTGTTAATTTTAAGGTGGGGGCGGCTAGGCTAAACGACTTTTCTGTCTCTTGGTTTTGCTGCATATGATAGAACCGTCGTCCCATCCCTGCAGTCGCGGACCCGGGAACTGTGAGAGGGTTATTGAAAGTGAATTTTACTCTTGCAAAAGTGTAGCAAATTCGGACGGGGTTTTGTGTGGTCGTGAAAAAATGAAAACTTTTAATTTGCTGCCCTGTGCTGCATTTCAGGAGAAAGTTTGCAAGAATATACCTTCGGTAAACTTTCTTGTTGGGCATAACATCACTAATGGAGATTCTGCTCAGTTAAAGGGAAAACACCACCAGTAATTTCACATGCAGGAAATAAAAAATAGTTTTGCTCCAAGATCACAAAACATCTGATTTAGAGTAGAGTAACTGCGCCGGTAGTTTGGGTACTTGATCAAAGCTCTAAACTAATATTGCATTTCGCATTGAAAGATCGAATTTGACAAACTGACGGTCCAGTTTTAACAGTTGTGTACAGGAAAAAAAATCGAAAACAGAATTAATACAATTGGACCAAAATTTAATCTTGGTTTATTTATATACAGCTTAAATTCTACCCATTATTTTGCAGTCTGTAGATCCGGTATCTGGTCTGTAGGAATTGATGCATACAACTACCAAAAGGCTGCCGAAATCAACACGAAATGTTTCAAGGTCAATCACTTATGCGAGATCATACTAGTGCTGTATACTTGAAGCGTACATGTGCAATCTTAGAATAAAGCAACGGAGGATTGTAACATGCGCATATTTTCCTCTTGAGATTTAAACAAATAAATAAATATAACTCTAATACCGGAAACCTATATGTCGGCCACACATTAGAACGATCTGTATCTGATATCGTTGATTTAATTAAAAACATATGTAGGTTCCTGTTTTCACAAAAATATAACTAGAAAAGAAGATTTGCTTCAAAGCAGATCTGTCCGTGCCTGTTGTGCTTTGGTTCTTCACATTCCATTAAGTTTATGGCTGTATGAAAATTTTAAAAGTCCAAACGACCTTGACCTCTGACCTCTACAGGTCACATGTAAATTGCAAAAATATACAGTGTTATTATACCCATAATTTAAGTCAAACATGAACCAAATCAGATGAAAATTTACCAGGTTATGGCAAGATGAAACTTACAACGGGCCAATTGATCTTGACCTTTGCCCTTTAGAGATTGCATGTTCTTACAAAAATGTGCAGCGTTGCGATACTTACAATTTGAGTCCATCATATTTAGAATTGAGTGGAAATTGGCTGAGTTATGGCTGGATGAAAATTTCAAAGGTCTAAATGCCGTTGACCTTTTACCTTGAAAGGTCTCAAAATGTGCAGTTTTACAATACCTACAATTTGAGCCCAACATGTTCAAAATTGGATAAAAATTGACCAAGTTATGGCTAGAAGAAAGCCTCTATCGAAAAAAGTGGCCTTTGACTTTGAGATGACCTTTATCTGAGTTAAATCTTGACCTTTAAAATGACATATTGACCTACTTGACATGACCTTTGACCTTGACATTTGAGGTGACCTTTGCCTTGCTATGATGGAATTAGCATACACTCGGAAACCACATCTACTACAGTAAGATATTGCAGATTTAAAATTTAATATCTCATTTGCACAATTTTCAAAAGCAAGACCTCTCATTACAAAAAGGCAAGACTTCATCCATAAATTGTTCCAAGTATGGGGTTTCTATCTATAATTGTCTCCGAGAAAAAAGGCGGGCAGATTTGCTTGTAAAAAAGAAACACTAGAAAAGATTTGCTTCACAGCAAATCTGTCTGGGTGCCTTCAAAATGAGAACAGTTTGACATGCTACACTTAACGATTCCTAAACATAATCTTCATTTTGTGTATTAGCCTAAATTGCATAAATTGAAATGCTACAGCTTTGGTTTTTGGTTCATTGGATGAGGCCGTGTCACAAACTTATAAACTGAAGTTTCAATAACACCACTATCATTAAAAGTTTTGAAGCTATTCAAGATCCTAACTTTGTATATTTGCCTAATTTGCACAAGTAAAAAGCCTACAACTTTGCTTCGTGGTTCATAGAATGTGGTTATGTCAAAAATCTACAAATTGAAGTTGGAATGGTATCTCTCCATACAATAGTTTTGAAGCTATGCAAGGTATAGATTTGTGTATTTGCCTTATTTGCATAAATTAAAATCCCACAACTTTGGTTCATGGTTCATTAGGTGCAGCTTTACCACAAACCTATAAATTGCAGTTGAAATGACATCTCTAACTATCATACCTTTGGAGATATTCAACTTTTAAATTTTTCAATGCACCTAATTAGTATAATTTGAAATTCTATCTAACTTTCATTTACTTCGCATTATATTGGCAGGGTGTCACAAACATATACATGCACATTAAAATTTTGTGTCTATTTGCAATAGTTTGGAAGATATGCAGCTTTAAATATTTGAATTGCCCCTAATTTTCAAAATTTTAAACATCAATACTCTTCCAAACCAGGTGCACAATTTCATTGGAAGGTCAGTCAACATGTCACAAACCTACATATGCACATTGAAATTTTGAGTATCTGCAATGTTTTGGAAGATAAGGAGCTTTGAAAATTTTAACTGTCCCTAAATTTGCATACTTTTAAACATCATGACTATGCAAAATCAGATGCACAATTTCACTGATTAGATCAGTCACCAAAGCAAGTCTAGTGGTTTTCGGAAAAATAGTGCTTCAGAAAATCTCCAGACAATTTGGTTGTGAAGAAGAAAGAAAGAAAAGGAAAAAAGGAACAACAAAGGAAGGAAGGAAAGAAGGAAAGAAGGAAGGAAAGAGACAAAGAAAGAAAGAAAGAAAGAAAGAAAGAAAGAAAGAAAGAAAGAAAGAAAGAAAGAAAGAAAGGAAGGAAGATAGGAAGGCAAGAAGGAAGGAAGGAAGGAAAAAATTTCCAGTGTTTACTACTACAGGGAAACCTCTCCAAAGTTGGCATTCTTGGGACTAGGGAAAAGTCACCCATAAGACCAGAGAAAAGTGCCCATTCCTGAGAGGGTCAGCCCTTCTGGGCAGTATGGATGAGTATGTGTGCATGTATATGTACATTATTCATACATGCTCATCTATCTATCTATCTATCTGTCTATCTATCTATCTA
The DNA here is from genome assembly GCA_964020975.1 of Hermodice carunculata. Lineage (NCBI taxonomy): Eukaryota > Metazoa > Annelida > Polychaeta > Eunicida > Amphinomidae > Hermodice > Hermodice carunculata. The sequence continues at coordinate 26,231,367 of OZ026621.1, read as the reverse complement.
TCTATCTATCTATCTATCTATCTATCTATCTATCTATCTATCTATCTATCTATCTATCTATCTATCTATCTATTTTCTATCTATCTATCTATCTATCTATCTATCTATCTATCTATCTATCTATCTATCTATCTATCTATCTATCTATCTATCTATCTATCTATCTATCTATCTATCTATCTATCTGTCTCTCTATCTATCTATCTATCTATCTATCTATCTATCTATCGATCTGTCTATCTATATAAAAACATATATATATATATGTATATGTACATATATATATATATATATATATATATATATATATATATATATATATATATATATATATATATATGTACAATGTATACATGTTATAATTCAAAGCGAGGTGTGCAGTGTATACATGCAATAAGAAAATGTCTTTCTTCCTTTATTTCATAAATAAATTTTAACAGAAGCTGTCAAGAAACTACAAAAACATGTACCTGTGAACCAAGACAAAACTATACAGTCTCAGTATTGGCTATGAAGAACAGGCTTCATCTCACTGGTTGCAAGAAAACAAAGACATGAAAGTGTCCACTGAGATAACACAAATTCTACCCTCCTTGGTCTGGCCGGCTCAGCTCTGTGTCTAATATTTTTTTGAGCACAGGGTACACTCAAGCTTGTTCTACCTAGAAGTCTTGAACCTGAGTTCCCTTGGGACTGATAGCTGAGCAGACTGACATTGCCTCAGGCAAAAACAGGCCAGCTAGGACACTAGTTATAGTCATGGTGCTTTGACAGGTCTGCCCTGCACTAGTTGAAACAAAAGCGTGCCTGGTACATATGGTAGCATGGAGTCAATCTGTCCTGCATTAACAGACAGAGAAATCTGTTTTTTATTGAGGGCCTCATTACACGTTTTTTTGGGAGTCGCCCCCCCCCCCCTTTGCTACAAGATCCAAACCGTCCTAAGTGTACAGTTAGCATGCATCGATAGAAAGCTGTGAGACAGGTTCAAGCTAATTAATTATGAATGCAAAATGGTTGCCTTGTACCATGGATGTCAAGCAATAGGTAATACAGCAAGCAGTTCAAAGCATGCATGTGGATTGGGGAAAAATTTGGTGAATTTACCATACATTAAAATAAGTTTTGTTTGTATGCTATTGGATTCTGTAAGTTAGAACTTTGTGTCTATTTCCAATAATTTAGAAGATATGGAGCTTTTAAAATTTTAAGTGCCCCTCATTTGTATAATTTTGATCATCATGACTATTCCAAGTCAGGTGCCTAATTTCACTGGTAGGTCATTCACCATGCCAAGTTTGGTGGTTTTCGGAATAGTAGTATCCGAGAAAAACTCCGGACAAATAAACAAAGACAAAAAAAAAAAAGAAAGAAAGAAAGAAAGAAAGAAAGAATTCTTGAAAAAACAAAATGTCTGGGTTGGCACCGAGGCATATTAAAGAACATGAGGAAAAACAATATGTCTGGAGTGGCACCCAGACATAAACACAGAAAGAAAGAAAGAATTTCTGGGAAAGCAGTATGCCTGTGTTGGCACACAGGCATAATAAAATAGGTCTGACAAAACAGAGTCCTTTTAGTATCAAAGAATCTAACTATCCGATCGTTGGATCATTATATAAATATGTATTGTGTATACATTATATATATATATATATATATATATATATATATATATATATATATATATATATATATATATATATATATATATATATATATATATATATATGGACGCAGAATAGTTGCAGCATTATATGTGTGTGTGAGTGAAAGAGTGAGTATTTTACATATGATTATTTAGACATGTATGCCTGACACGCCCCAATGACCCAAGATGATAAGACGATGAAAAAAATTTTAGCAAAGTTTCACGGAGGCTAAGGTATTGCCATGGTCGCCCTATTTTCAAGGTTTCCCAAGATTTATCCCATCGGGAAATTTTTAACCTGTTCTAATTATTTTCTTCCATCCATTCGGGACCCTTTGCTCCAGGACAAAGATAAGACCTCAGGCATATAATCCTGGCATTTTTTCCCGAATCTTGTAACATATTAGATTTATGAATGCAGATACAACGGACACAAATTTTTTTAAAAACCTATACACTATTGATTATCCTCGCAGAGAAAAGTTTAAATCTGTTCCAAAACAAGCGTCTTACTGTTTGTCAACAGGCAAAAGGCCAGGAGATTTGAAAACAGTCGCAGACTTGGTAACCTTGGAGACCTTTGCCCGGTGACTCACACCCAAAACCTTAACTGATTCTTTCTGTCAACTGTTATTTTGGATTAAGTTTCGTCATTTTTCAGCGGATAACGGGAAATGGTAAATGTCAAAGAAACAATCCGAAGGGTAGAACTTAATACCCCATCCACAAAGGGAACTAATTGGACAGTGACCTTGATAACAATTCACGTTTAAAGGTTCCGTTCTTTGCCAGAGAGTTTTCTATTCAAACCCCAATTTCCGCCTGGAGAAAGACACACCTTGAGTAATAATAATTTGTCTGGGTGAGATTACCTAAGCGTGTCCTTGTCAGAGCTTTACGGTATTTCTAAAGGAAATGGATCATATATTTTTTCCAGTGTGCAGCCAGAGGCAAAAGATAATGCTCAAGTGCACTTGTGTTGCTCTCCTATATTCGTGAGGAACTGAGAAAGTTTTAAGAAGATCCAGTTCAAATATTTACGTGGAAATTGCCTTAATGATACTTGGTCTGGCAAATGTTTTCCATTTTTGTTCAGAAATGAGCATAGATCCTTTTTTAGGGAAAAGTAAAGCTTACATGGTCCTCGCCTCCTAAGGAAATTTAGTTTGGACTTCATTTTAATTGTTCTGTTTACATGGAAATTGCTTTTTAAGTCACTTTTCTGGAAAGTGTAACCAATTTCAAAATTAAAATAAAAATTGCTTTTTACATAATAAAGCTCAGTTTTGTCACAGACTTATTGTGTCATTGAATGCAAACTAGTCATTTTTCGTGCCTGTGAAAAGTAAAGTTCATTCAGTCTGCACAGTTTGCGGTCTTTGACTATATATATATATATATATATATATATATATATATATATATATATATATATATATATATATATATATATATATATATATATATATATATATTGTTTCAATTTACATGTATATACTCAAATGACGATTGCATGTATTGAACTAAATCGTTCCCCGTGTATATTGAGTAAAATAGTTAAGCGAACGTGAAGTATTTGTTCTCTTCTGATGTTAAATGGTGTAGATCAAATAACGAGTATCCGACGGTTCTACCACGGAATGTAGGCTGTGGTTAACATTGCAGCATGGAGGCCCAGAAAAAGAGAGACATGTTGAAAATCACTCTGTTTCCCAATTTTATTCAGTTGCTGAGTGTAATACGATTCAACCATTATAACACGGAAAATCTTCTTTGAAACATTTTCGTACATAGTTCGTCAACGTTTGCCTCCATAGGATCCCCCTAGATCGCTGTATGTTTCTGATGTGCTCTCGTTCCGCGAACGCCCACATCCGTGAACACAATAGCGAGTCAGAAGGATGCTTTGGAGGCAACTTCAAAGTAGAAGCACGGAAGATACTCACCTGTCCGTCAGTGGGAAACTGTGCCGGCCTCAGTGTAACAGGAATAATATGCGAAATCCCCTATAGTGCTGATGTGACATCAATTAGCTCATTAGTTCCCTTGGCAGATAAATGATGCTCCTGGCCCCAGTGCCATATCAATGACTACACGGCCACCCATTTGTTTCCTCGTAGACATGTTACGTATTGTAAAAGTTGGGCCAGTCATACCTTAAGCAACAGTGGCTGTCTAGTCCTACCATAAGCATCAGTGGTTGTCTAGTCCTACCATAAGCATCAGTGGTTGTCTAGTCCTACCATAAGCATCAGTGGTTGTCTTGTCCTACCATAAGCAACAGTGATTGTCTAGTCCTACCATAAGCATCAGTGGTTGTCTAGTCATACCATAAGCAACAGTGGTTATCTAGTCCTACCATAAGCATCAGTGGTTATCTATTCCTAACATATGCATCAGTGGTTGTCTAGTCCTACCATAAGCAACAGTGGTTGTCTAGTGCTACCATAAGCATCAGTGGCTGTCTTGTCCTACCATAAGCAACAGTGATTGTCTAGTCCTACCATAAGCATCAGTGGTTGTCTAGTCATACCATAAGCAACAGTGGTTATCTAGTCCTACCATAAGCATCAGTAGTTATCTATTCCTAACATATGCATCAGTGGTTGTCTAGTCCTACCATAAGCAACAGTGGTTGTCTAGTGCTACCATAAGCATCAGTGGCTGTCTAGTCCTACCATAAGCAACAGTGGTTGTCTAGTCCTACCATAAGCATCAGTGGTTGTCTAGTCCTAACATAAGCATCAGTGGTTGTCTAGTCCTACCATAAGCAACAGTGGTTGTCTAGTCCTACCATAAGCATCAGTGGTTGTCTAGTCCTACCATAAGCAACAGTAGTTGTCTAGTCCTACCATAAGCATCAGTGGTTGTCTAGTCCTAACATAAGCATCAGTAGTTGTCTAGTCCTACCATAAGCAACAGTGGTTGTCTGGTGCTACCCAGCAAACGCGTCTCTTGGGCTACACAGCCCTTTTAATACCAACCCTTGCAAAGTTATTATAAGAATGGCCAATACTCTTTTGCCATTTTCATGTACAATCAGCAATTAAACAAACAGTTAACAACAACAAAAGTTGCACATACTAAGTAGATTTGGTGACTTTCTACTTTTTTTGGGGGGGGGGATGGAGACAAAAAGACTGACAGTATTGAAATTAGCATCACACCCCTGATTGAAAATCGCAAGTTTATATCAGCTGGCAAATACAAGAAAATTTCAGAGAGATTGACCAGGTCAAACGTTGCTGTTTTATAACTTACCACACCTTGCTCCACTGCAATATCGGCTGAAATTTTATGATTGGGGAAAGGAGACCACGCTTAAAGCAGTAAATTCTATAATTATGTGCCCTTTCAAAGTGATCTTTGCATGCCAAGATATGCACTGTTATAGCTAAAACAATGACCAATGCCGCGAATATCTTCACTTGCCTGTCAGTGTTGACGAGTGAGGTGGCGCGGCAGAGTCTGCTTTTAATAAAAACACAATGTACAGTGAAAATAGATGGTGGTGGTGATGGGGTGGGGGGTGGGGGTGGGGGTGCTGGGTCCTTACACCTTATGTAAAAATTTGTGATAGCAAAACATTTTACTAACCATTAATCAGAACAACAGAACTTTAAATCGAAAAGTTAGAATACCTTTACTCTAATATGTAAATATACATCAGAAAACTATAGTTGGATTTTGATCATGTAAATTTTTTAAAATGAAATTTACATAATTTGAATGTAAAGTTCTCCCGACTTTGTTATTCATTGTGCTTGGCATAAAGATTTCGTAAAGTATCATAAATTCCCGGCAAACTTGGAAAAGGTAATGTTGTCCAATCAACCTAAAAGGTCCGGTTATCAGGTTCTATGTCTTTGATTTCGAACGGTTTTTGAAGTGTTTGTGCAATGCTTCCCCTTGCTTTTGACCATTAATTATGACAACGTCAGGAGTAAAATCATATTTGTCAGGGTTCAAAAATGCACAAAACGATTCCGAGGTATTGGTTCTGGCGCGTTGGCTTAGGTGAAAAAGTCAGGTCCCGGGACCCGCAAATAAACTACGTTCAATACCCGGGGCCCGGTTCAAGGTTCCTTCTAGCAGTATGGTTATGCACAGTCTGTTATGTACGCTCTTTTCACCCACAACTTTTCTCACGCCATATCAGAATCAATACCGACTCATAGGCTGGGACTATCAAACTGAAGATGATTTATCTTTAAATATGTATGGAATATTATAAATGAATGTAGCACATTACCATATAATTACTACTTTTTAACAAAGCATTTTGTAAAAGCGCAAAACGCTAGGAAAAGTAAAAGCAGACAAGGTTCTACATAGATGACCTTCGTTGACCGCTTAAATTATCAGCAGAAGAGACACATTTACTGCCATGGACTGTCGCAGATGGCAAAAAAATAATAATAATAAAAACGCTTTCCTGGTAAAACAGCCCACACAGAGACTGATGGTACGACATTTTCAGACATCTAACCGTAGAGATTGTCCTGTAAAGGAAAATCGGAGAGAACAGAATCAAATCATTTTGTCATGATTGCAAGTAATTGCTTACATTGTCAATAATCAAGTAGGTATAATGTCTGCTTTATTGAAAAATTAGCAACATAAAATTTATAGAGAATGGTCACATTTCCTTATGGGTGTAAGTTTGCTAGCAAAATATACGCATACGTAAAACACTATGAGTAATGATTTATTGTATTTTCTCTAATTATGCGAAAAGTAGTCTGGATATGCTTAATATGTGTGTATAATGTTCCATTTTGCATATAAGTGTGTAAAGGTGTTTATAACAGCACTGAAAAAGTTATGAGATCAAAATGTTTATCTGTGGTACAAAATAACTGCAATGCTGGCATCGAAATTCACAATAGAAATTTGATTTGTTTTCAACACTGGTGATAATGATCACATCTCCTCGGAAGTTTGCAAGAAGGCAAAATCTTTACCTCTTATTTGTAATCAATTAAGTATGTTCTGTGTCGACATCTGAAACTGTTTCCTGAATTCATATTTCAAAAGCGACAAAAAACATGCTTGACAACTAAAAAAAAGAAAAGGAAAGAAAGAAAACCAAAAAGAAAAGAAAGAGGGAAGGAAAAACAAAGCTATGGTTGCGGGCTATTCAGGATTTGACATGCCAGTGCATATGTCTCGTGTTTTCTGTCAACAGTTTTAAAGTAAATGTATTCTTGTGCCTTAGTTTGACGGCCCTCCTGCCTAAGTTCATCCGAAAAAAACGGGTATTTGACAGGAAATTCTTATCGTGTGCATCTGAGACCCTATTGAAGAGGCTGGGACGGTGCCAATCTGAACACAGCACAGGATATACGCTTGGAGCTGAGACGTACAACGCTCATACCCGGGGATTCACGTGGGTGTCGTGCATAATTGAAAGGCCCACTAACTGCTGGTAGAGGTGAAAATGGAGAACATATCGTTTATTGCAATGCATGATATAAGCGACAGAAATTCTTCTTTCGCTCATATCTGCATTGCAATAAACGATATGGTCTCAATCACAAGTTACATGTGAACTGAACTGTGAACTGGCAGTCACAATGTCGCTTGCTCTTAGAATGTCCGATGAGCACGTTTCGTTTTCAGATTGACAATGAATTTATTGTATGTCGTATTTTCATTATTATTGCTATTATTTTCCATTGTAGGGCTGCGGCGTAAAATGTGTTTCTTAAACATGATAGCATAACAGTTAACTTCTACTTTTTTAATTGGGCAAAGTGAAAATATTTGTTATCGAAGGAGCAGAAAGGGAAAAGGAAATACACAAAAAGAAAATAGAAAAAATGAAGAAAACAACATCAAGAAAAATGAGAGTAAACACATTCAAATAGCATGTGTATGACGTGCCTGCCTACTGGCGTGTGAACAGCAAAACTCAATTTCCGCCTTTTAGCAAGTAGGCGTAGTATGATTTATGCATTTTAATACAAAGAAGTTGTAATGTATAGGTGTAAAGCCGTTCACGCCAAGGACCCCCTGCCATCTAAATTTACTTTGAGAATCCTGAAAGTTCATTTATGTGTTAAGTTACCTGTTGCTTAACATTCAACGAATCATGCAAATTTTGAGTCGGCAACGTGTGTTCCTGGCGCTCAAGGACAGCGGAGGAAACGGACGAGCAGAAAAAATGTACTGCGGAATATTTCTCTGGTAACGTCACTCTTTCAAAACGCGTCATGAAAACACCAAATTTAACAATAAAAGTTGACCGCAGGCAATGGAAACTGACAGCCAGTTGCCGTCAATGTGGCATGTATATATATATATATATATATATATATATATATATATATATATATATATATATATATATATATATATATATAGAGAGAGAGAGAGAGAGAGAGAGAGAGAGAGAGAGAGAGAGATACATACATACATACATACATACATACATACATACATACATATGAAGCAGAATTACTATTGCAAACCTTCATGCATTCATTCATTCATTCATTCATTCATATATTCACTGGTACGTTCATTCAATCGTCCATTCCTTTATTCATAAACTAATTTGTGTGATGACACAGAATGATATAATTTGCATGAAGGTTTTTAACATCACTGCCTGGGAAATTGATAATATTCTTTCTTTATATTTCCATTCCGTCTGTTGCTCTTAGTACATTTTGACCGGTTCAGAACAAACACAGTCGGTGCAAACCTGACCACTTGCTCTGTGGCTGCGGAGCTTGATTCTACCATCAGATCCACAAATGCTCATTTTGACATAGAGGCGGGGGGGGCGGGGGTAGGGGTCAAGAAATATCCGCATGAGTCGCATTTTCCAAAGTTTCTGGTGCCAGCCTATATATCTTTTGCTTTCACAGCGAGCATGACTGGCCTACTCCTTTGAGGGCGGGTGGGAGAGGGCGCTGAGGGGGAAAGTGAATAGGGAGGGTTAGCTGGTCCATGGAAAAGGTAAAACGTAGCTAGGATATTTTGTGACGTCATACAAGTTCCCACTACGACCCAAAATGATACCGTGCGTCACTTTCTCGTGTGATCTGCGTGTTGTAGATTTGTTGCCACCTTCATATGTTTTAGTGGCTTCATGCGCAAGGACTTGTGCACACGCTTACACGTTATGCTTTCAAATGCATCAGAGAAAGACATGGTCTTAGCGTTATCAGAATCCAAGGTAGCGGCACAATGAAGAAAACGTCATGGGAGATGTGATGAGAAATTGTTATTTTATGAAATTGTTTCATGCTGACGAAATATTATTTGATTGATCAGTGTTTTCCCCACATTATAAGCTCAAAGGTGGCGCACCTTTCATCTTTGCTTCACCACCTTTCACCTTTATATAACCTTTCTCCTTTTTCATTACAAAGTAGGTTATTTTAGTTATATTTATGCAACATTTGGCCAATATCTGTCCTGGAACAAGAAATTCTAGGTTGCCATCAGGTTCACCACCAATCTGCACTCCAAAACTGGGGAAAACCCAGATCGATGTTATATGCCTATTTCCCGTTGGTAATGACTTCCCCAATAGATGATCCGCAATTATAAATTTGATGGATCTCAAGAAATTAGATGTGAAATAAAGATAAGCTATGCAGACGTGCAAGATGTGGATTTCATCATGTAAGGGGATCACGTGACACCAGTGACGCTGTGCTAGAGCATAAATATTGTTTACTTCTTGTCCTGCAAAAAGCACTGTCTGGATACGATTGCAATATACATGATGATGATATGTATGTATCTAAGTATCAAATGTTGAGGTACTAATAAGGTACCGGGAAATATTATGATTTACGGCAAAAATATGAGCCATCACAACATAAAACGACGTAAAATCACTTGCGTATCTTTTATAATTCTGTTCATGCACAAATAAAATTTAGAATTTTCTTCGTAACAAAACAGAATTTTCTAGAGGCAAGGTCAAAGTCTGGGGCATGTATCATTTTACCCTCCTTGCACAATGGACCTTATTTGACTTAGTCACCTACAGAGTCAAAAGGTAATGTATGGGTTGCGCCTGGTACCGTTCGTATTTAGTAATTATTGTGCTTTATGAATTTCAGTCATCAATGCGAAAGTCTGTGGCCCTCTGAGAATGAGCAATGTATGAATCCTGAACTAGATCCCAGAACATTAACTGACATATAGAATAATCTACCTTACGGTTTAAGAAAAGAGGTGAATATCATCCAGCACGAATTGATCATTCAACGCACATCGACAATACAGCGAGTGGATGATCCGTTCTCTTCGTACTGCGGGGGCATTTTAGGCCACCGGTGGTGCGTTCTTGGGGCACATAAAATGTGAAAAAACAGGATGTGCGACACATTTAAGTCCAATTTGTCAAGATTCCTTGCTTTTATGTTAAGTCTATTAAACTCACGTAAATCCATTTGCCCTGTATATGACCGATGATTTCTTTAAACAGGTCAATAAATTTGCTTATATTAATGGTAACCGAACTAATTACGAATGCTTTGGAGAGAAAGGAAGAGGCTCAATAAAATTCTAGCTTTAAACCAACAGTTGCAAACCCACCCTTGCATAGGTTTTACTGCAAATAAACAGAAATGAATAAAATATGGATATATATTTGGTTGGCAGTGTGGTAGTTGTTCTTTGTCTTTTGAGATGTGAATTCTATTTTGCAATATGTTGCAACTTGTTTTTTTTTAACAGAATACGAATAATGCAAACCATCTTTACCACAGAACCATGTTGTAATTTTTCCTTTATGTATGTGTGCTGTTGATTATGTTAAATGTGTGGTAGGTTAGTTGATATTTATAGATTTGAGAGGTTGTGAGGTAGTTGTTGTCTTCTTTTTTTAAGATAAGGATTTGTTTTATCATTATTTATCAATATATGGCAAAGTGTGTGCACTACAACATATCAAGATATGAGCCATCTTCACTGCTGAGTCATGCTATGCTTCTCAACGTTTATGTAAGCGCTGTTTAGTATTGTAACAGTTTTGTGTGTCGGTTGAAACTTATAGTGAAATAAATCCGCCCACCCACCCACCTATTTGTTCCAAAAACAAACAAAGCGATTCCACAGTTCAATTGATTTACCTGTCTTCCTGAAGGCCATATTTTGTACCATCTTTTCCGAGACAAGATGTGCGTCACAGGTATCCAAGATTCCATGGAATTGGTGGGTTTGCCCTGCAAACGTTGAGAATGATTTTGTTTCTGCAGTTATTCGTGCTTATATTATATCTTTTGAGTGGCGCGTGAAACGAAAAAGAAAGAAAGAAAGAAAGAAAGAAAGAAAGAAAGAAAGAAAGAAAGAAAGAAAGAAAGAAAGAAAGAAAGAAAGAAAGAAAGAAAGAAAGAAATGTGATCAAACTGAGCATAAAAACTAAACAGAAAATCTTTTTGAAAACAGCTGTGTTGTCATGCTGGACAAGAAGTCAAAAGAGAACTTAAACTTGAAAAAAATAAAAAATAAAATTTAAATCACTGCCCCATCTGTACAAGAAATTAAGGTCCAGAGGTCAATAGAAGTGCTCCTATGTAATTTCAATATAAATGGTCCAGCAGTTTCGGAGATTTGGTAAGATTTGACCAAAAAATAAACAAAAAGCCTTAAAAAGTCCACAAATCACTGGACCATGACCATTTAAATAAATATGGTAGAGAAATAAGCAATGCACATCCCCACCAAGCTAAAATAAATCTGGCTCCTGTGTTTGTTGAATAAGTTCAAAGTGTGAATTAGCACTGCAGTCCCATCTGAATGACATAGTGATCACCACTAAGGAGCAAGTACCCGAGTTGAAACATTCCTTAAAAATCAAGGCTCCAAAGCAACGTTGCCTATTGAACAAAATTGTTGACCCGTCTACAAAGAACATTACCACAAAGTGCCAGCGTAATCTTAATGACGGCTTTGAAAGAGTTGAAAATAGCAAACAACCACACACACAAAGTTATTACAAATAAGTAAATTAAAAAACAGTAACAATAGCCGTTCCACCTGGTAAAGAAATCAATGTGTAGTAGTCATCAGAAGTGCTCATCTGCAATTTCAGAGCAATTAGTCAATGTGTTTTGGAGAAGCTTTTTATCATTTGGGTCTAATATGGACAAAAAAGTCATACAAATATCCAAAATTCACTGAAGCATGGCCCTTTGAACAAACTTGGTAGACACCTATCCAAAGAAAGAAAGAAAGAAAGAAAGAAAGAAAGAAAGAAAGAAAGAAAGAAAGAATTCCTAGAAAAACAGAAAAGTGTGTGTTGACACACATACTTAAAAAATAAAAGATATAAAAATCGTTAGAGTGCATCTAGTTCATCTATGCAACGTAAAGTCGCGGGACCGCTGCTCGCGGCTCAATCCCCTCCGCTACCTTAAACAACATTGGTAAAGACATACCTAACGTACATCCCTTCGAACTTTGAAATAAAATATGCTGACGGTTGAAGCCGAAAATGTGAACTACCGCTGCAATCCCCATTGACTTGCATAACTATCGATTGGACAGCATACATTAACCAAATTGAAACCTTTGTTGAAAATACGTGATCCACAGCATCATCACCTAGTGAACAGCCTTGTTTGACCCTTACACAAGGTACATTCCCACCAAGCTTCAGCACAATCTACTTGCCGGCTTTGGCGAAGAAGTCGAAAAAGTGAAAACACTGGGAAAATTGTAGAAAAAAGAAAAAAACGCAATACCACCTGGTGAACAAATTTAAGAAATGTTTCTATGCATTTCGAAGCAATTAGCCAAGCCTTATAGAGGAGTAGATCCACGCATGGTACATCCCCACGAAGTTTAAATTGAATCTGGATTAATAGCGTTTGTGATGAAACAGAGTATTTGAATTACCATTCCAATTCCCATTAAGTTTCATAGTAATCAGTAAGAACTCGTACATAAACCGACAATCACCATAACTGAAAAATCCGTTAAAAATCAGGTATCCAAAGTACCACCATCTGCTAAAAAAAACCTGTTTGTCCTTTTCACAAGCTCAATTTTTGACAACTATCAAAACAATATCATTGATGGTTTAGGAGAAAAGGCCTAAAATAGCTTTCACACGGAAAAAAGTCGTAAAAAATAGGAAAAAAATGGCTGCACATTGTTGGACAAATTAAACTTAAGGGGATGTTTAGAAGAGTTCCAATGCAATTTCAAAGGAAATGACCTACCAGTTTCGGATAAAGATGCCTTTAGATCTCGCCAAAAATGAACAAAACTTCAATTTAGAAGTCACTGGAGTGTGACTATATGAACCGCTTGGCAGAAACACAATTAAGGTACAAACCCACCAAGTTTGAAGTGAATCCAGCCAAAGTTTATTAAAATGTGAGTTGTGGACGGATGGACGGACGGGCATAGGACGGCGGACCATTCTATAAGCTTCGGTGATTGACAAGTAGGCTAAGCTACGAAAATGTTCTTTTATATTCTAAACTTGCTGGGAATGCCGTAACCTATTTGCAATTCTTCATGTTCAAACCTTGCACATATTTGCACTTCATTTTTTTGTGAAACATCACTGCTTCCCCAAGTTTCCATTGCTAATCTAAGGCCCAATGTATTCAGCAAAACGAAGCAGCAAAAACAAAAAACAAAAACAAAAAAAAAACAAAGAAAAAAAAAGGAAAAGAAAAAAAAAAGAAAAAACACAATAGTTTGGGATAAGTGAGTGTATAATCTTGAATTCTGTATTTCCATAACTGGCGAAGAATGTTCGAAACATGAATAAACATGTAACAATAATTTCACATTTATGTAGGGGTCTGAAGTTTGACAGGTCTGCTACAAAACCCAATCTCTTTTTAACACTGAGACTGCAAGGTTGAAATACTCATCAGATTTAGAACCTGTAGTCCATGTCAATTCCGAAAAAAAAATTTTCACATGATTCTTACAATATTCAGATTATGAGCTGTTATAGGAGGTAGTTCCCCAAAAATTATTACGATGTCTAACTTGTCCTTACATTTCTAATGAATCAGGCTCAAACTTCCTCTATTGACTTCATAAAAGGTTGTCCGGACATCTTCATGTATGTAGGCGTGTTGAAGAATACTAACAAAATTACCAACAAAATTTACATCTACATGTATGTATGTATTTATGTATTTATGTATGTATGTATGTATGCATGTATGCATGTATGTATGTATGTATGTATGTATGTATGTATGTATGTATGTATGTATGTATGTATGTATGCATATATGTATGTCTTTGTGGCTCACTTACTGCCAAAAATTGAATCATAAATGACGATGCAATTGAAGCCAGTCTTTCAAAATCACACCAAGGTCCATATAGACGGCATATTTTCATTTCCATTTAAGAATTTTGTACTATTCCAAGTGTTGTGTACACCATACGTACGTCAGGTGGTTTTCTTAGTCTATTTCTCTAGTTAACATCCAGTATGGAAATCTGACAGTGTGATATGTCACGAACTGAGGGCGGTCGTGTCGATAGGGATTTGGGAGCTTTTTTTAAGTAAGTAAGTAAGTAAGTAAAGTAAGTAAATAAATAAATAAATAATTAGGTAAATAAATAAATAAATAAATAAATCAATTAATCAATTAAAAGCCCTTCCCATTCAAGTGCCAGAAGTCCTATTTATAAAATGTACCGATCATAGCTTTACTTGGCACACTTTGAACATGTTGCACGCAACATGGACGACGAAAATGTATGATACATCTCCAATCTAGCATGGAAACGGCTAATGGACTAGTTCATAGGACTCGGGTTTATTCGGATTACTTCGGGAATTGCACCCTGCTTTGTTTATATTTTGTGCTCGACCACGTGGCCGGGTACACGTGGAAGGATCAGAAAGTGAAACGAAGGAGGTGCTTGCATTGAGGAGAGGCACTAAAGACTGGATGACGGGGGTTTGTCCACCACAAAATCGCAAATAAAACTTTTTCTACCAACTTGATTTCAAATATTTTTGCAGCATTGATAACATATACTTATACACTTCAGATGATAGAATGAAACATTTTTACACCCAAAAATAAGGAATTTTCCTTCATAATGACATTATACAATATGTGGACTTTGCAGCAATTTGTACATGGGGGGACCAGCAAGGACCTCAATGGCACACTTATTTAGACCTGTAAACTTTGAGGTGACAGTCAACCAATGAATGGTAAGCAAGGCCCAGTGCATGTGTAACAGGGCATCCAAGCATGACGCAATGACCACAGACAAATGCAAACCATTTCAACAGGGACCATATACAAGGATTTGAAGCTAACTCGTTTTCATTATTCCGGCAAATAAAATGGATGCCACTGTTTATTATTGTTAAAAAAAATTTGCAACAGCTTCAGTATGGTATATTTTGACACATGTAAATTATGGTCATTTTCCAATTTTTTTTTAACCTCCTAGTTGACATGAACTCATTCTTTCTGTAAAATTCCTGAATCGTTGTCCGCACAATATGCTGGTCGAACTTGTCAAGTGTTTCTTTTTTCTTATTTTCATATAATGGTTTTGAATTGGTCCCTTTCTCTTCTTCCTTGATCAGTCTGTATAAATATTTCTCATTAATACGAAACGCATGAGCTGTTCTCTTCCGAGCACATGAAAAAGAGTAAAAGGGAGCGCCTCTTTTCTTCTCGCCTTCAAAATACTTGTAAATTTGAAGAATCAGTTTCCTACCTTCAGCTGAAAATTTCATTGTGGCTTAATTTTCAAGATTATGCCCTTGTTGACACCTGTGTAAGGCTGACATGTGACATTGGTTTTAATAATATAAGGAATGTATGTTCAATCATTGGACGCAAACTTGTATTGTTTCAAACCAATCATATGATTATCTGAGTGCGACCAGTGCAACTAAAACAGTCACACAGTGATTGTCATGCTTTTTGTGCATGTGTATTTGTTTGTTATGAGCCATTGAGGTTCCCGCTGCTACCCCCATGTAAAAATTGCTGCAAAGTCCACATATTGTATAATGTCATTATGAAGGAAAATTCCTTATTTTTGGGTGTAAAAATGTTTCATTCTATCATCTGAAGTGTATAAGTATATGTTATCATATGCTGCAAAAATATTTGGAATCAAGTTGGCAGAAAAAGTTTTATTTGCGATTTTGTGGTGGACAAACCCCGTCATCCAGTCTTTAGCAGGTATGGCGACGCCTGAGAAGGCGTCAGTGGTTTAGGGAGTGTTTACAAGAGCGAAAAAAATTGCAAGTGCAAGCTTTGCCAAAATTAGTATGTTTCTCTGGTGGGTCTGGAAGTTTGCTGAAACCTTTAAAAACTGCCCACTCGGTAGGAAAAAACGCCGAGGAGCAGCGACACTAGACTCATCAAAATCTGGCTCAGTTACGCATTATTTATACGCAAGGAAGGCATATGCCTGGACATCTTCCATGTGGACGAACATCACAGATTCTGTCTGTAACTGTATCATTGAGGACATGCGTCTCTTTTGACCGTAGAGTCCCAAAACTTCAGAGATTTGGTTGGCGCAATGAATCCAGTTGTAAATACATTTATTTACATATCGTGTAAAGTTAATGAGAACTGCTGCTACAACCAGGTGGCTAATTGTATGTTATTGAGATGCATTGGGTAGGCCACTATACCTAATCTCTTGTCACCTCAAGAAGTGGGTAACACCTCAACCAATGTCTCCCTGGCATGACCGGCCCACAAAGAGATGTGAAAGAAAACCTTATTATCACGTGACTATTGTAGTATGACATCATAGCTAAAGAGCCCACCCAGGAAGTAAAAAGTGGTCCACTTTTTCTGCCCACTTCCCATTATCTTTAACATACAAATGCGATCAATGATTTTTCTACTCGCTAGCACGAAAATAAAGGAACAAATGGGACAAGTGAAATGCATATAAAATGAATAATTAGTGACAATTAAAAGTTTTTGTTGGGGACCTTGCACATGTTTTTAAATGTTCGAACCGGGTTATTGTTTGTTGTGAAGCTATTCACTAAAAGTGAACCGGTTCCCATCTCTACTTCCGATGGCGTATCAAAGACAGAGTAACTTTGATCGACTCTGAAAACCGAATAAGTACCAAATTGAAAAAAGCCAATACTTGCTTTTCGGTAGTTTGCAATACACCCTTAGTTCAAGCCAATTGAATGTTTGCTGTATTTGAATTTGAAAATCAAAATATCTCCGATAGTTAATGTAATTGGTGTGCGAACATAACAGTTTTCAACGTGGATTTGTAAGGAACATAACGAATTGTGAACGCAGTCGATGTTATTATTGTATTGTATAATTGATGACAAACGCTATTTATGTTCTGATCTCATCTCAACTTACATATCCAAAAGTTGCATAAAAATGATGGACAATTAACCCACTACTTAAATTACAACCCCCCCCCCCCAAAAAAAAAACAGAAAAAGAAGCGGAGGAGGAATAGGAGGGGGAGGAAAAGGAAGGAGGAGAAGAAGAAGAAGAAGAAGAAGAAGAAGAAGAAGAAGAAGGAGAAGAAGAAGAAGAAGAAGAAGAAGAAGAAGAAGAAGAAGAAGAAGAAGAAGAAGAAGAGGAAGAGGGAGAAGGAGAAGGAGAAGGAGAACGAGGAGAAGATGGAGAAGGAGAAGGAGAAGAAGAAGAAGAAGAAGAAGAAGAAGAAGAAGAAGAAGAAGAAGAAGAAGAAGAAGAAGAAGAAGAAGAAGAAGAAGAAGAAGAAGAAGAAGAAGAAGAAGAAGAAGAAGAAAACACTCACAATGATGGACATCAACACAACTAAAAAAACATGGATATGTGCAGGCCCTCACAAACAGGAGTTAGTTATGCCCAGGGACTATGACGAGTGGCTCTCAATCATGTGGTCACGGTACTGCAACCCTGGGAAAATAAAATCAACTGAAATGACAAAGAGTAAAGAAAGAGAAGCGTTCCCTTCAAAATGCATTCCGGTGAACCGAGTGTATTCTTTTACAATGTGCGAATTCTTGGCGCATTCAACACTCAGAGGGCGCCCTTGGAACTCGTGCGTCTCTCTCATAAACGCACCGAGGAATGTTCTTTTTCTCTAAAGAATGCAATCATGCACATGTAAACTGTTGATATTTCTATTGAATAATTTTATACATGTCATGATCAACGCTATATGTACAGAAGTCTGAGAAGTTAACTACTCTTGTGCATTTATTTGAGGTCATGCTCACTTGTTAGCCTCAACCCAAAGGTTAAAGTTCACATGCCTTCCCTGGCATTTCTTTGTCAACGGAAAGATTCCATTACAACGATATTGTACGTACCATTAAAGTTGCATTTATGCCGCTGAAAGGAAACCTTCAATTGACAAAAATCGGTATTTTGGGGTTCAGTGACAGGCGTCCATATCGCATCAAGCAAAATCATTTATGTATATAACTCTCCTATGTTTCAACTGTACTCATAACTTTCCATCCTATTCAAATATTTCATGAAATCGAGTTAAACAATGAGAGGTCCAGATACAAAAGGTGAGAGAGCTACGTTTGAAAATACGTTGTTTTAATCAAGTGACGAAACGAATCAATGTGTATTTGACAAAATCACAGTGAGGGTGTAGCCACTCAAAGGTCACAAAATCTGGACAATATACATATGCTTGTAACCTTTGTTCATTGCAGCGAAGATGATGAGACTCTGTTGATTCTAATCCTGAATATTCATGGGTCTGCCTTTTTCAGAAAGCATTGGATACAGAATGCCCTGAAACTATACAGTCAAATGAATGTATATTGTATGAAATATGAGGCCAAATGAAATGGGAATTTAAATTTCATCGTGTCTGAATCTGGGTTGAAAAGTGGGTCTTGTAACGATTCGCTGGTGAATATTTTTGCACTAAATGAGAAAAGTGTGTTTACCGTATTGAGACGTAATTCATTTTCTGTATCAGGATGTTCCCGGAAGGGATAATAAATTCAATCCTGAAGGACCTAACTCTGATACATCAGCATGTATTTTTCTCCTCTTTAAAAGTACTGGCAAGCGTGTGATGTCGTAAGTGTCGTCTGCTCAGTTTTTCATTCGGGATGATTTACCATCAGTCAACAGCATTTGCAGCTGCAATTTGGCCATATTGGAGTCTCATGTCAAATCATTTTAAAATGGCCATTCCACTGCAATCATAAAAAATGGAAATGTTAGCATTTGTTAAGAAACCACATGTGGACATTTTTGGATGCAAACAAAGTTGATGTGTACGAGTTCTTTTCAATTCAAATTCCTTTGTTGTAAAAATCTGCACAGAATCTAAAAGAGTACGTGCCCATAATCAATCATTCTTTCCGTTCCTTTGATTTAAAATTCGCCAAGCCTAACCAACGAGTTTAATAAGTTGAGCTTCTTGAGATTCCACAATATTCCAAAATGAAAAAAAAAAACAAAAAAAACATGTGTATGTTATTCGTACTATATACCCGTGGTCTTGTTCAAGTGTCGAGAATCTTTAATTTGTCAATCGGTCAACACACATTTCATCCTTGCTTGCAGGTGTTATTTGTGCTTTCTGATCTGGCTCCCTAAAGTGCCTCGCGTTTGTGAATATCTCGACAATGCTATTACCACTGCCCTAAACTGTTGACCCACGTCTATCGAAATATAACCTAAGATAATGCAAAACTCAACAGAACGGCCGTCTCTAAAGACGCTGAACTCAACCGTGATAAATGAACGTATTGATGCCCACGCGTCCCCTTCTTCACAGACATTCCTTCTGTGAATTTATTGGTGTGGTTGCGGGAAGAAATCCACTTTTCGGGAAAATTAACTTTGATGCTGTTCCACCTTTTCTGCAATTGGCATAAGATTTTGCCAATATGGAGTCCTACGTGCACAGTGGCCTGCGTTTATGCGCCTGGTTCCATAAAACTTTTGTTGTTATGGACGCAAAGTTCCCCGTGTTTGCTTTTCACTGATTTTGTAGGTATTTCATCCAAGGCATACATATATGGGTGACTTTGGAGGGGGCGTTCCCCGGGCTCTCTCCCGGCGCGCCCTCACTTTTTACTGGAGAAACTGTGCTTTCAAGTGAAAAAAAACCTACACGTATATACATTTTAGGTATGCACAGGGCATTTTTTATCCTCGAAACATCCCATTGGAGATCTGAGGGTCCCACTTTATGAAATTCTCGAATCGCTTGTGACTTACCAGATGTCATATTCTTTCCGATGCATGTCCCAGTGTTTTAATGTTCTATTTTTAAAAAAAAATCTATAAACAGTTACCTTAGTCAAAAATTCAGTGCTGATCTTAGTTTTACGCAATTGCTTAAAACTGAAATACAATTCATGGTAAATCTAAGGTAGTGTCTCTGAAGGTCATTCAGCAGAAAATATCCCAGATGCACTCCTTGGTTTGATAATACACTTAAAACAAAGATTTCTTTAGCTACTGTGACAATAGTGCCTGGAAAGTACGTGGAGGTCCCATATGGATCCTTCCTGAAAAATCACAGCAAACCATTTTACCTGCAAATCGACATGATTTCTGTAAGATAATTGCAGCGCTACGTGTATTTTAACTGGAACTTCGACAAGAATATGTCCTTGAAATGGACCTAATTCAATTATTTTGAGAGGAACTGCATTTGAAGCTAACCGATTGTATTCAGAAATGATGCTTCCAAACTCTGCTATAGCTTGCACTATGACCAAAGTAAAGTAAC
Source organism: Hermodice carunculata (assembly GCA_964020975.1). Taxonomy (NCBI): domain Eukaryota; kingdom Metazoa; phylum Annelida; class Polychaeta; order Eunicida; family Amphinomidae; genus Hermodice; species Hermodice carunculata. Next base: position 26,211,035 of record OZ026621.1, on the reverse strand, counting down.
CTATACAGTCTGCAATTGAATTCTGGAGCCGGATGGTGCAGGAGCGTGAACTGCTAATTTGATGCGTACGTTACTAATTTTATGGTCAGCTTAAAGTGGCACTCTGCAAACAGCTGACGAAAATGAAAAACAATTCTTTATTTCATCGCATTGTAAGTATGTATAGAAGTTGTTTGCAAACCATATAATCTAAAAATGAAACGTGGTTGTAGTCTGAGAAATGCCGTCAGCATAATAATAACAACGAAGACGCAAGAGCTTGATCACCGAGCTCTTCTAATACGAAGGCGGGAATGCTCTGCTACATCAAGACAGGATTCCTGCTCTACCCCTGTCACATTTAATCTTTATAATGTCCAAAATGATATGTCATACTTACAACATCAATTCGCATTCAGCAAATATACCTTCACAATGAGCAGAATAGTGACATCATTTTGTGTCCCATTCTGCATGCCAAAGATATAAAAAGGATTGCAATCGCCAAACATGAGGGCGGTATAATGTGAAAGCTATTTTGACCTGGCAGCTTCGACATTCATGATTGTTTAATGTGTGGAGGTAATGATTGTTCATAAACGGCGATTTTCGCACGTCTAGCCTTAAGGCTAAACGAAAATGCAAGGCACATCCCACGTGCACACAAGAGGAGTCTTGTTCTGCAGAACAAGTATACGTCTATGTGGAACCGCTCCTGTGCACACAGGGTTTCAATCATTGTACATGAGCCCGAAGATATGAACACAGGCTGGCTAAACTTCTCTTATTTGCACACGCGTCGTAGACCTGTTCCTTTGTTCTCTTTTCAGGCCTTCATGTTCTAATGTTTTCTGACAGCGTGATTTATCCGTTAGCATTGGTACACTGTAATGAAGGATTGCAGTTCACACCAAGTTTCTCTCAGCTCTAGAAATATGTGGAAAGGTATCACGTCCACGGGACAACATGAGTGAACAACGAATAGGACAGAGGACATATGCTTGCAAAATACATGAATATTATTATTTACTGTTCAAATATATACACGGTATGATTGCGGTCAGTGGCTCAATAGATCATCTCAATGTTTGACTGTTGTAGTGTTGTCCTTAGTAGGCAATTCACAGGGGAACTTAACTGTTAGAAATCACCTTCATGAAAAAATGCCATGTCAAAAAGGACCGCAGGTAAAGAAGTACAGAGACCAAGATTATTTATTGTTCTCTACAGACACACACAGAACCATACGCACTTCCTTATTTCCATGTTGTCGCAACCGAACAATGTTTTTATACTCGACGTTTTCTTCGCCTTGGATCATCGAGCATTTGTCAAACACTATATCTTTAAATGCACTCAGAATACAAGAACATTATTTTAAAGTGATATAGTTGTTAGTTCGAAGGACAAACTTGGCGAAAATACTCAGAGACAGTTCCGTTATATGCAAGAGAAATAAACGTTGCCTTGGGAAGAATCAGATATGCTAGAAGTTTGTTAGAATCGTTCTAAAGCTCACCTGCTTGCGTGCGTGTGGTCAATTTTGGTATTAATGCACTAACTTCAAACTATTAATGGATAACCGACACTTTGTGATGAAAAAAGCGTCGGGCGGCGACTAGAAAATGAGGGGAACGAAAAAGAAAAGAACAGCCTTCTCTGGATTCTTAGCAGTCTAAAACCTAAAATAAAGACTTTAAAACCGATCCATATGTGGGGAAATCCGAAGTGACAGGACCACTGGACGAACACAAAAGACGAAATCAAGTTCAAGTGGAATAGCACAAGCGACAAGCATCACCCCTGCTTAACACCGGGCGGCGCAGGTCAAGCATGTCAAGCCATAAAGGATAACCCCACAAGACAAGCTTTTTTTTTTTATCCTAATAAGGTTGATTTTGAACATCAGTGTTTGATACTTTTTTCCAATTTTTGGTGTTGTTGTCTGTGTACTTGCGTCTGTCGCATTATGGTCAAGAGTTCAAGATCTTTGAGAACAGCACACACTCTTGCTGTGAAGAATTATGGAGAGCGATCACGCATTAAACGAACCACAGCTTCCTAGCGTGCATGGCTCCACTCGTGACGAGGTTTCATGTGGTCTTCTGTCTAATGGTAGGCTTGCGTCTTTCCTGTCAATGAAGGCCTCCGAACAACACAAGCCTATGTTCACCGACAGAGTTCCTCTCTAAGGGTTTCCGTACATCGTTAGTAATTCGAGTCTTGACATGTGACTTAGCGAAAGGCTCCTCCGCTGACCTGTGCAGCGGTCTCTGCATTAACTGTCAATCAGGGCTGCAATGTTTCTGACTGACGACCTTAATGTCCAATCTTGAGAGTCCTTAAAGTTTGCTTCATCGGCAGCTGTGATTTAGTGTTTCGTCATCACGTTAGGCGCACGAAAGCTTTTAAGTTAATACTTTAAAGGCACGGGTAGCCGCTATGCAAGTAGTCTTAATATCTGCAAAACTGGTATTATTCAGGTCGGATTAAACTTTCGCTATTTTCAATTCTGCACAAACATTTTATTTTGTACTTCTGTATTATTAAGGAAACTTTTCCTCGAAGATGTTTAATGTGGATTGCTTGAAATAGGTTTGGAGCGTCCTAAACATTTGTTTAAAGTAAGGTGACCTGGGGTTGTGTTGCCACTGTTTTCAAAATGATTTGCGAAGTTCGTTTCTGTAAAAGGTTCGAGCATCTGTCTCTTTGGCTTGCCACAAATAGCAGGCGATCCCATTTCTACTTGAACGGGTGAAATAAAAAAACTCAATCCTCTCAGCTTAACTGCGGGAAGCCAAGTAAGTTTGCCCCATAGCACATGCCCTAATGGGTCGACAAGCTAAAATCCCATCAGTGCGGCGATGTCTTTTTGCGGTATATTCACATTATACAGAGGAATGAAGAGGTACACGTGTAATCCTATTACTTCAAGATTTTCTATGTCTTCACCTTCGCACATACACCTCTTAAGCAATCTACTCTTTGGCGGGTCACGTTACAATCTTTGCCTTTCGGTTATAGTTGGGTGTGAAAAAGAAGCACATTCGGAATTCGTTTGCAATCCCGTCGGCTTGCGCTTGACATGTCCAGGCATATCCTGAAGACAGATGAACGCGTGATCTTGCCTTATTATGCATGTGATAACGTTCTTGACATGTGTCCCAATATACAGTCAGAAAAGCTGGTCACATATATTTTATTTAAGCAATGTGAACTACACGCGATTCAATTTAATAGTTTCTGCAAGATTTCCTGGATTGATATTATAAAGTACCACATGTGTCTAAAGATACCCTAGATAGTTTTGATCGTTTGCCTTTATTTTTATTATTATTATTATTATTATTATTATTATTATTATTATTATTATTATTATTATTATTATTATTATTATTATTATTATTATTATTATTATTATTATTATTATTATGATCATTATTATTATGATCATTATTATTATTATTATTATTATTATTATTATTATTATTATTATTATTATTATTATTATTATTATTATTACAGTAGTCCCTCCTTTGAGAGACCGCCCCTAGTGCCACCCAAAAGGCGGTCACATAAAGCAGGTGCTCTCTCAAAGGAGGTATAAATAACATGAAAAGTACTACAGAAAGATCTGACAACTGTGGTCTCTCAAAGGAGGTGGTCTCCCAAAGGAGGGGTCTTTCAAAGGAGGGACTACTGTATTATTATTGTTATTATTATTATTATTATTATTATTATTATTATTATTATTATTATTATTATTATTATTTTACATATTTCTTTTGCCTTTCTACAAGAGTTATAAAGCAGCACCCTGCACAATTCGCATTATTTTAGAATACTTAACACATAGAGTTACATCCAAATTCAAATAAAAGTCAGCGGATCAGAGCTGAAATTTAGAATCATTCGCAGGAGTTTAAGCGTTTTAACATTTTACCATATGTTATCCTTATGGGTTAGTGCCGCGATCATACAACTTTGATGGCCTTTTAGTATCCTTGAAAGTAAGATGGAGAGACGGCGTTTCCCATGAAGTAAATCTTAATCCATGTGCTTTTTATTGGCTTAAAATATAAATTTGTGCATACAATGGACTTAAATCTGGATTCTCATGGTATATTTTGAGAAAGCGTTACTACCGATGCTCTTACATTTGCATGCATTATTGGTTGCAAAGTCTAAGTTTGCGACAAAGTACTTTATTTGATACCAAGGCAGCAGATGCGTGGGAATGTCCAAGATCAAGTTGATAAACTTTTGCAAGGGCCAATTGTACTATTTTACCAAACAATTAAAAACGACTGTCGGCGTACAAATTATCGTTACTTTACAACACAAACAATGAAATGTACTCCAAGCCAATAACATAATCTAGAAAAAAACATGACTACCACTGCAACTGAAAAGTAAATATTTCTAATACGAATTTAAGAGTCCTCCTAAAAATGAAATGACATAAAAAAAAAAAATAAGGAGTTCTCATTTAACTCAATCCGACAACCAAGAGCACACTCCAACCAGTGAAGTAGCCAACTTGTTATATCCCTATACTCTTCAGAGATTTATACATTTACAAGTCCTGAAATCTTATAAGTGAAGATACTTCTTTAGTTATTTTAGAGTGCGGATTATTTACAAAGTCTTCAGGCCTTTCTCAATGTTCGCGGTGCCGTTGGCTAAGCAATGACTGGAGCCATTAAAACACTCCAGTGCGATGGGAAAGCAAGGGTATATTCACTTACTCCGGAACTGGGCGCTTGCCCCACAAGAATATGTTTTCAATTTCTCAAGAGTCATTTGAAGACGTTATATTATATATTGATATTATTCTACACCTGGGCAGGAAGACGCTGTACTTGCTCTTTTAGGACCATCTGCAAGTGTAACGGAAGAAGCCATCAAAATCCAAATTTCCCTAATTTATCGATTTTTATTGTAATGCACACGCTATCATTGGATATATTACAATGTGAAAAGTTCAAAATGAGTGGTGATAAACCCAAACAAGTTCGTGGCGTAGGTCATGGCTTTCGTTCACGTGAAATTAATTTGGGACCCACTTAAGCGGAAAAGCAACATATTGAAAGTGTCCCGCCCGTATTGTTCGACGTGAGAGTTTTATATGGCGGCTGATAACACGATATTGCTCTAAAGGCAAGGCAAGGTGTCGCAAAAAACACAAATATTTAATGTCCCGTGGCATTTCTAAAAAACACAAATATTTCCTGTCCCTTGGCATTTCTAACACATACTTAAACGTAATGTAAAGTAATACACGCTATTTTCAATCAAAGCCGTATGTCTCTGCTTGTCCTTCATGGTAAATCTACATATCTTCATAACGGTAAGAATCTCTAGGATCCATTATTCCCCCAAATAATTAATCATATTAAACAATTCAATTCACGGAGCGTACAAAATCGCTACTTTCAATAATTTGGATATATCTCGAACACTGTGGCAAGAACTAGAGAACGTTTTATTTGTATTTCAATCTCTGAAAATAATTCTGAAGCCTCAAGGGCTATTTGAAAATTATCTGTCTTCTTACCACAAAGGCACACTACTTTTAAATTTCTTTGTGTTGTTATGTTGTCCAAAAATTACACTTTATTTGCTGTATCAATTATGTATCTTTTGTATGCATTAATTTTCATTAAGACAGGATATATATGAAACACATTTGTGTTTTGTGGTAAAAAGTGAGTAGATGCAGCGTTTCCCTTGTTCTTGCAATCGCTTAGGCGGGTAACCTTAAGTGATCAAGAATTACCCTTAAAATGTCGCCCGGCAGCGTGAACAATTCTCATGGGCGCACTCTTGGTGCCCAGAGATCGCCGAGGAAAACTGCTCACTATTGGCATATTACCCTGGTAAATCTTACCAGGAATTCCCATTCAAAATATTTTGCGAGAGAAAAAATTCAATAAAATGGAACTGACGACCTTTGAAATCGCCGGTCGCTGGTGACTGATATAACCGGGAATGCGGTAAAGCAGACTCTATGTGATCAAAATGGGACGATAAGTACTATGGATACACCCGTGTTGATTTAGAGTTTTTTTTAACCCTATATTATCAGCTACCGAAAGGCTGACCAACGCAAACAGGCCCACAGAGCCTTTTGACCACCACCATGATGGCATGTTGGAACAGTTTCCAATTACTTTGCTAGAATAGTTTTCAATCAGTTCTTTGGAATAGTTTTCAATTAGTCCTTTGAAAGAGTCTCCAATCAGTTCTTTGGAACAGTTTTCAATTTGTTCTTTGGAACAGTTTTCAATCAGCTCTTTGAAACAGTTTTCAATTAGTTCTTTGGAACAGTCTTCAATGAGTTTTTTTAACGTCTCGATGCCAATTTCTACAAAAATCGATGTGCTCTGAATTAACATAACTAGACAAGATTGCAGTTCTTGGTAGACCGACAATTTATTCAAGTACCTACATACCCCCAGCTTCAGAGACCATACAAATGGTCCCGGTCAACAGCATTCTTTAGCAATAGCATCTCGGGGGGGGGGGGGGCTTGCGTGCTATGCGCTACAAGGAATGCCGTTGATTTAGTCAAAAGTTGGCATTGAAAGACTTAATTTGTATTTTGAATACATGTAGAGCTTCCAGAATGGAAAATAGATTTTCAAATTTTCACACGTGATAATCTTTCTGTTAATATGAGAGGAATTTGTAACAGATAACATTGGATATTTTCCATTAGGGGTCTACTCTACCTTGAAAACCAGAAAGGGAAGTTTCTTAGTCACATAGCCGTGTGGAAAACAGTTTACACAATTCTGAACCTGACCACAATGTTTTATCTTTTCCCATTTAACGATTTCGTTATTTATTCAATTTATAGACGGCTACAACCTAAAACCTGTGAATTAATGTATGGATGTGATATACCTTGAAAACACCTGGGCCATATACGAAATGCTGACTCAAAAGTTGCAGGTCTGGGGGGGAGGTGTTTGTGACTGATATACACCGACATACTGAACGTATTTTATTTGAACCAATACACAGCCATGGTTTTTGTAATGCTATATGGGTTAACTTTAATGTTAAGACAGTGGTTATCTTTTCATGACATATGCCATTTTATATTTTTTTCAGAATCAAATCGATTTATGAAACGAATCCAAATGCAAAGCAGCAAAACGTCTTCTTTGTGTCATAATTAAAGTTACCGGGTAAATACAACATACTCACAGATTTGAAAGATCCACGGTAACGTTTGATCTTTGACATAAGAGGGTTGCCAACAATTTGTCAGACTCCGCCCACATTTCACCACATCAGCATTGACTATTTTTAATGCATCTTATTTTTTAATATATGACTAGCAATCACACACTGAAATTCCCACAGGTGAGTGTAAGTTCAATAGTCTTGGAGATGACCACCTACATATCCCTCGACACCATTATGGTCACCGGGTCTGCAGTAATTTAGCATGAAATTGCACATGTACGCATTTGACAAAAGTGCTTTGTGACAGCAATACCGCGCTCAAATTCACAATGGTACAAGTCGAACAAGATGGAAGCAACGCGGTCCTTTACAAGGTCTTCCCGGTTAATCTGTTTTCTGTATAATATATAGTTATCATTTTAGTGGTCTTAAATGATTCGGAATGATTCCCCTGTGTATAGCTAAATTAATTACAGGTCGGCATGCGTTCCCACGCTTGATTGAAGCATCAACGAGATCGCCTTTGAGGTAGAAAATAATGAAACTTTATTGGAGTTGGGAAAAAGCACAAAACAAAACAAGGCACCGGTAAACTAAAGAAGATTCAGACTTACATTTCTTCGTGTATTGAGCAACTCGGAGTAATTGTTTTAGACAAGATATTTTGGCCTCAATTTTCATTGCTTTGAGAGAAAGTTGGTGTCAGAAAAGCACGGGAATGGCAATAAAAATTACTGTTCCTCAAAGTGTCCATACCGTTCCTTTTATGTCATAGATATAAATCTGAAACTTGAGTACTAGACAATATCCTGGGTTTCACTAAATGGAGTAATACGTTTACGTAACAGAAGCTGATCTATAGCGCATTCATCTAGTTACCTGTTCCTGTTGGCGGAGAAAGTTTGACATGTGGTCTATAAACTTGCAGAATTGCATTTTTTCCCAATATATTGTTATAAGCAAGCAAACGTTAATTAAAAGGCACACTTTTGAAACACAGACATCCGAATGCTTGTAAATGCCCTGTTGACAAAACTGATCCAGTTTTAGTCCCACAGCTCCGCGTGAACTCCGTACAAAATTTTTGGGATTCCGTCAAACAACTGTGTTATAATAGGATAGTAATTCCCTATTCTGAGTACAACTTTTTTTCTACGTTAATTTAACAAACGGCTCAAACGTTCAGATTTGAAACTTTTGAATACGACACGTGCAGAAAATATCTATATGTGTTTGTGTTAATATTATCGTGTGGACCTCAGAGCGCGACGAGTCCCCCCCCCCCCAAAAAAAAATGTTTTGAAAGGTACAGCATTCAAGACATTTCAAAACCTAAAGATTGTAAGTCTTGCCGCTGAAAATTGTTTGTAAATATTTAGAGCAGCTTTCGTTGCCACTCAAAAGCTGTTACGTGACAAGATAAGCACTGAAAGCCAGAGAAAACATATGCAGAAGCATGAAAAGCGAATATTTTGTTGGCCTTTCTGTTATAGAAAAACCGTATGTTTTCTCCTTGGCTCTGTCCTTTACGTAGCACTGATGTATTATATGGCTTAAAACGGGCGCCCGTGAATTGAAGCTACCAATAGAAAACTTTGTACAAATTCTTCAATGAGGAGACATTGAGAACAATCTATTTGACCAGAGAAGCGTACTTGAGGTCGAGAAAACCGCTTTGGTTGGTATCAGTATATTACTTGCATTGTCTGCCATGTAAACAATAAACGAGTCTCTGGAGACGCACGCACAAAGACAAAATTTATTTTTAGAGTGAATGAGGAAAGGGTCCATTGGTGACAGAGTGCAGCGATCATAGGTTGCGCAAGTAATGGATCGCATTCAAAAGACATTGTTTTCTAAGAGAAAGTAAAGGCGATCTGGTGAATTATTCTCAGGTATTGCTGTTTAAAGCATCAATAGCAGTAATAGATTGGTGTGGTTTAGGAATGGGTTTGCGTTCGTGACATTTTGCACATTAAAGAATTATATATCTTTGACTTTTGGAAACGTGCATATATATGTTTCTTCAACTGGTATTTTGATAATGACAATTGGAAAATTCCTGAGGTTCACCTCTGGAACGCAAACAAATACAACCACCAAATTTAGAGTTTTGTCAACAGTTAAGATTCTACCCTATAGAAATAGGAGTTGGTGCCACGAGATTTTAGATTGAAATTCAAAAGTTTTGTTATTGGATGGGTGCAAAGACAAACAACTTAATGTTGGATCCAGTTGAGGAAGGACAAAGTGGTGGAGAGAGCCTTTTGTCGTGATCATGTATATTCGGCATCTAAGTGAAACGACAAACAGAACAAAGTACGCCCATTGCTCGCTTATAACTATTACCCACCGAATACACCTGCACGGCATGCTTTAAAGGTGACAAGTGCAAACTCGTCTATTCTAGCATAGAGCTATCTTACTGCATATCCATCTTATTCTTTCTTCTTGCTGCGTCCGCGACTTTGATTACGGTACACAGTCACTGTAGTACATATTAACAGCCACCAAAATCTGTACAATTTGTAAAATATCATTTTATTTTTTAAAAATCGCTGTCTCTGTCTCTCTCTCTCTCTCTCTCTCTCTCTCTCTCTCTCTCTCTCTCTCTCTCTCTCTCTCTCTCTCTGCCTCTCTTTCTCTCTCTCTGCCTCTCTTTCTCTCTCTCTCTCGCTCTCATTTTCTCTCTCTCCCTTTCTCTCTCTCTCCCTCCCTCTCTCTCTCTCCCTCTCTTTCTCTTTCTCTCTCCCTCTCTCTCTCTCTGCCTCTCTTTCTCTTTCTCTCTCTCTCCCTCTCTCTCTCTCTCTCCCTCTCTTTCTCTCGCTCTCTCGCTCTCATTTTCTCTCTCTCCCTTTCTCTCTTTCTCTCTCTCTCTCTCTCTCTCTCTCTCTCTCTCTCTCTCTGTCTCTCTCTCTCCCTCCCTCTCTCTCTCTCTCTTTGTCTCTGTCTCTGTCCCTCTCAGCTCAGCCAGATCTGCTCAAATTGTTTCTTTGAGCACTCCAGTGATACAAGTGTACAAAGATCAACACTTTTGAGAGGCAAATTCCGGATACAATTAGCACACAAGCCCGGTTTTATGCACTAATACAGCAATAGCCTATGTCCTTACATCGAGGGCTAAGTTATTAGCTCGAAGAACACTTCCTTCTGTCTTATAATGATTTTACCAAGAATCTGGAGTGCTTGCTGGCACGACCAAATCTAGATATGAATCTTTCCCCCCCTGAGGCTGATGTGGCGGTACTAGTCTGTACATTTGTATGTAGTCTATTTAAACGACGGCGAAGTTGCATTCTGAATTTTAATAAAGTCTAGATGTGACATTATCTATTTGGGGTAAATCATTGACGACGGGCTATCGAATAAATGGACGCTGGTATCCCGAACCTATAAAACTTGGCGGAAAATGGATGATTACATCCAACTCTACAAAGATTAATCAATGTTGTCCGCGGGAAACCCATTTCAAAAAATCACCCTCATCTTGTATCGCCAACTCAAGGAAAAGGCTTGCAAGCATTTAGCACATTTAGCACTGACCCTTCATGATGCTTTAGCATGGAAAAGTTATAAATAACGGAAGTTGTGGGAAAGGTACTAAATTAATAGGTACAATGTGGGGAGTGCGATACCGACCTGGACACGAGCCACATTATATATATATATATATATATATATATATATATATATATATTACAGAGGAACGTGTGCAATATGGACAATAGTACTTCTATGTATATAGGTTAGACAGAGACAGGTTAGCTTATGGAGAGTAAAGAGTTCGGACTGCGGAATAGGGTGATGACTACTAGGAAGTGGTTTTGGACAAAAAGACACAAATACAATATATGTATATGTATATATATATATATATATATATATATATATATATATATATTATATACATATGATGTTGGTGGTGGCCAGTTGTAGAAGGACCATGAAGAGAACATCTGCATCAAAATTGAAAGCTAAATCCTTTTTTGAAAGTATGCACAAACGAAAACACAATCGGGTGGTATTGTAAAAAAATATAATAGAGAAATTATTCCCCCTCCCCTTGTCTTCGCAACATTTTACCCAAAATCAACAGGCAGCAAAACATCCTACAACTTTCATAATCTAATAAAAAGGTTTTCCCAAGCAAAGACACTAAGTCATGATGTTGTGTTTTGTTTGTTTGTTTGTTTTTTTTTTTTTGTTTTTTTTTTGTTTTTGTTTTTTTTTTTTGTTTTTGTTTTTCTATACATGCACTGTCTGTTTATGATCCAGCTTAAGTTCCATGAGTGACAAGCCAGTCCACTACATCTTTTGTACCATAACTGTCCCCCACCGTCTGGATGTACTAGAGAAAATTCACACAGGGGTAATCCTTTTCAACAATTCTTTGCCTAAAATCTGATTTGAACAAGTATATGGCAAAGATTAAATTCCCATATTCGTACCCTTGCATTTTGACTTTCACTGAAGACCCTGAATGATTTATTTTTTTGAAGTTTTACAGCATGTCAGTTCGACTCCCATGCGGCAGCAAGCAGATGTATATAGCCGGCGTTTTGAGCCTTGATCATTATAATGGTTCGAAATAGATGGTAAGTAAAGCAATAGCCAAGTTACCCACACGATCAAGCAAGCAGCAAGACGTCAAGACGCAAAACATTTTCTACTCAATTTGTGCCGTCATTTCTGTAAAATTTGCTAATCAGCAATACTTTGGTCATCATGAGTGACGCACCATAAATAATTTTTAGCTCTCGTTAAAACCCATCTGTTACCTGTACTGCGTGCGCATTTTATCTCAGAAAGCAACAAATTACGGATCTATGCACAATCTTTCTGCATTATTTGTTCAAATTGCAGAAAATTGTGCACAATTGTCATTTATTGTCATCAGAAGGTTTTAAAGTTTACTCACAAGTGGTCCTTTCTGCATGCATTTAATCTATGTGAGACGGTTTAATTCAAGGGGAAAGTAATCCGTAAATTGCTCTTACATGGAGTGCCATATGGTTTGCGACTTCTATGATTTCTATTTGCTTAGAATCAACACTAAGGCTCAAACCTTTCGCAATTAAACTACCCAAAGTACCCGAATGTTAAATGTCTTCTACCCGATGCTTTAATCCAGCACCTTTTCCCTTTAGAAAATATTTTGGACGAGAGTTTAAGATGGAACCTCACCAGATACAATGTGCGTAGTTAGCAGCTTGCCATAACAAGCACTTGTTATTGGCGCCTGGGAAAAACAGATGAGCGGTTTTAGCGGTTATCTTATTTACGGATTATCGCCGGGTAGGCTGACTGGATCCCTCTTATGCTTTCTTTATCGTTTTCTTCACACGTGGCTTGAACGCTTTTCTTGTCATGGTCTTGACAGACACTAATAATTTCCCGACAGTTCTCATGAAATAACTAATTACCAAAACGGTTTGGGTCATATTAAAAAACCCAGTATTTTGGACAATGGGTCGACAACATTCTTTCGCTCCAGCATTCTTCCTTTCTGAAACTGTGGAGCCTCCAGCTCCTGTGGAAGGCTGCTGTAAGCGCTAAAAACCACAATCACCTCTTATGGAAAGTTCCCAGCTTAGATAACCTGGAATCAAGATTATACTTTACTGAAACAACTGATAATTATGTCTAGGTGTCAGCCCATACATTTTGTTTTTCCAGGAATTCTTTTTTCTTTCTTTCTTTCTTTCTTTCTTTCTTTCTTTCTTTCTTTCTTTCTTTCTTTCTTTCTTTCCTTCTTTCTTTCTTTCTTTTTCTTTCTTTCTTTCCTTCTGTCTCTTTTACCCTTTCTTTCTTTCACCATTTCTTTCTTTGTTTCACCATTTCTTTCTTCTTTACGACCAAATTTGGCCGGAGTTTTTCACTATTTGTGCGAAAACTACCAAACTTGTCATAGTGGCTAACCTACTCATGAAATTGAGAACCTGGCTTGGAATAGTCATGATATTTAAAATTATGCAAATTCGGGGCAATCATAATTTTAAAAGCTCCATATCTTCCAAACTATTGCAGATAGACATAAAAATTTCAATGTGTATATATAGGTTCGAGACACCTGCCAATATAATGGACAATAAATTAAAGTTGTATAATTTAAAATTATGCTAATCAGGGATATTTCAAAATTTGAAAGTTGAATATCTCCAAAACTATTATGGATAGAGATGCCATTTCAACTTCAATTTATATGTTTGTGGCAAAGCGTCATCCTACGAACCATGACCCAAAGTTAGATTATGTTGAACAATGGCAAAGTGTAACATTTCAAACTGTTTTCATTTTGAAGGCACCAGGCAGATATGCTGTGAATCAAATCTTATTTTGTAGTTTTATCTGTGTTAAAAGTAAGAAAGTTAAGACCCCCAAAATATGTCTTACATGAATTTAGGGAATTCATGATTGCATCAAAACAACATTGTGTTATCGTTAGTTTTAGACTAAAACAGCCGATGATGGAGGGGCAAAAACGAGATGCTCGACATTGCATATGTTCCAGAGTGTACAGTGCGTCAGCAGTTAGGTACATTTCATGCCCAATTGCTCCTATACGACCAAGCGTCTCTTGAGCATTCAAATGCTTACCAAAACCAGCGTCGCGCACTTGTCTTTTCAGAAGCAAAGAAATGAAACCTAACGACCATGTGGGATTCACTTGTGTCAAAAAGACTGATTACCAAATGATTG